>JAXQQM020060917.1:0-49282 GCA_034641835.2 Pinus albicaulis | reverse complement strand
TTTTTCTCTGTTCAAGGATTTTGGGTACTTTAATTTGTATTTGGAACAATGGACATCGGTACTCTATCTGTTGCTTTACTATTCTACATACTGCTATTTCACTTTCTTATAGATGCCTCGGGCATATTTGGATGCTTTCTCAGATTGTCGATAATCTCCATGTGGACCGTTATTGGGTTTTATATCAAGTCCCTGTATGTGACATGGGGTATTTTTCTATCACTGTCTGGGGTGGGACTTCCACTTTTATGGATGGATATTTGGGTTCCAATCTTCAGATGTGAAAATGTAATGACTTCATGGACTGTTTTACTTCATATAATATATTCAAAACAATGTTTTTCTCTTGTGAAAAAAAAATGATTAATGTTTATCACTCTGCCTTCAAAACTAGCGATGCTGGTCTATGTTGCTGGTTTATTGATATGGTGTGATGGTCTTTTTATATTTTGGACATATCACACTCCTCACATGATTAGCGTTTTTCTCTGTTCAAGGATTTTGGGTACTTTAATTTGTATTTGGAACAATGGACGCCGGTACTCTATCTATTGCTTTACTATTCTACATACTGCTATTTCACTTTCTTATAGATGCCTCGGGCATATTTGGATAGTATGTACGATCTCAAGCTTAGTTCGTTGCATTGTTCTTTGTTCGTAGGATTTTAATTTTCTATGATCTGAATTAGTTGAGCAGGTTTGGGATAAGGATTGGGTTGGTGTGGCGGGGCGTATGACGGGATATGGGTTGTCTTCGGAATGGGTATGGAGTAGTAGCATAGGTTGATTACGGGTCCCCCACTCCCATTGTTAGGTTGGTCATTCCCAAAGGGTCGCTTCCAATTCCAATTAGTGTTTTGAGGAGGGGTTTTCCTTGGGCTTAATATGGAACATTTTCCAATAGGGGGAGAACAAGGAAAGCTTGGCCAATTATTCACTATGCTGAGGTTGTGTAGGCCAAGGTGGTATGAAAGCAGTTTCACGAGTAGAAAAAGGATTTGATTACGCAAGCTGTTACGAAATTCTTGGTTAAACTACGGAGGGGGGAGAACTGAGGTAGGTCTTGAGGCATACCTGGTCGTGCCTGCCATTGTCGATGTTGATTCATTAGGTAGATTGGTTCTGTCTCTTCCTCTGCTTCCTTGTAAATTACCTTTATGCCTGGGAGTGAAGGAAATTGGTCCGTGGTATGATCCTTAGTGCAAATGGCAGAGGTCTGAACCATGTCTAAAGGGCATTCCCTTTGGCTGTGCTTCCTCCAACATCGTGGGCAAAAGAGAGCCAAGTTCTATTCTGCTATATCTTGTTTCTGCCTAGCTTGTAAAACTTCAAGTTGCGTTTCCAAAGTACCCAAAATGTCAGTTTTGAAATATTCCAAAAGATTTCCAAACTCTGTTCTAGTTACATTGCCATTAGAGTACTTAAGATATTTTTCATAGAATAATGCCCATTCAGTCGATTGCACGCACTACCCTGAGAGCATCTGATACACAAGGAAATAATCTCATCATATTCTTCCTGGTAAATATCCCCTTTTCCCATTATGTTAAGTGTTTCAACCCATTCTTCCTTCATTCCTTTAATCATTGTGGCTTTTAAGATGTCTTTGGATAGCATGGTATATGGAGACCTTTGTAAATTGTATTGAAATGTTTCTACATACTCTTCTAATGTTTCATTATCTTTTGCACACATATTGAAGATTTCATCTTTTAGATCTCGGGTCCGGTAGTAGTCTTGATATTTATTAAGGAAAATTTTCTTCATTTGGTCCCAGTTATTGATAGTTCCCTCACCTAGTCCCATGAACCAGCGTAGTGTTGTTCCTTTAAGGTAGAGGGAAATAGTTTCAATTTCTGAGGACCAGAGGTGTAGTCATACCCCCTACATAAGACATCAAATTCAAATAGGAATGCATTAGGATCTTCCGTGGTTAACCCATGGAAAGTGGGAATGTTGTGCAAGGGAATGGCTTTCATAGGGGCGTTTGCAGCATGATCAACAATGGGGTATTCCAATGTTGATGGCTACCTCTGATTCTGATTTTGATTGTTTACCATTTGATCAAAAAGGTGCCAGAAATCTTCGAGGATTTCTTGTTCTGGAGGAGTAATCCTGGTGGATTTGGGAGGCGAATGCGGTGGAGGCTTTACAACACTTCCCTGATCTGGGATCGTGAATACCTCTGTCTCAACCACTTTTTCATGGGATTTAGGCTCTGGAGCTTCTATTTGAATTACACCACTAGTTTCTCCTTTCCCTTCCTTTAAATTGCAAGAACCTCCCTCTCTCGAAGGGTCAATGCCTTTATGATCAGCATTTTGAAGGCTTCACTGAGATTCTTCTGTCTCACAGTGAATCTCGGCGTGGGCTATAGATGGTGAGGCTGCCGCCTGAGGGAGTGTGATAAGACTGTGAATGGAAATAGTTTTGGGTCCTATGGATGCCTGAGATTCAGCTTTCTTAATGATTTTGTCTATATATGTTGTTCTTCCAAGGATCACCGGTCCTTTGGATTGTGAAGATTTTTTAGAATGATTTCGAATTGTTTCTATCTTTTTCTTCCTAGTCATAAAACAAAAGAACCTATTCTTTTGGTCTTTGTACAATTTGTTGAGAAGCAGGCTAGAGAGAAATAATTTTGTTTGCCGGCACGTAGGTTCTTACCTCTTGCTTTTAATACCCAATTCTTCATAGAAATGGAGAAAGATGAATAAAGGATATCACTCTTAACACTCTCCCCGGCAATGACACCAAAATGTTGGTTTCACAGAGGTGGCTTATTATAGGCAACCTTAGTGCTTCTCATTTAATTGTCAACCCGAGGTAAGTCTTCTTATTTCAAGAGTGTAAGCACAGTATATGCAAGTGAGGTCGACTGATAGTTACTCTATGTTTCTTATGAAAAGGGATTATCTAATCTTCGGAATTCAATTAACTTCAAGAGGAATGGCTTGGTAGAATGTAGCTAAATATTATGTCTAGTTCACAAGGAGAGAAACCTATGATTGAATAGCATAATGGTGGATTGAACAACAATATTAATGAATTGAACAGCAATCTTAATGAATTGAACAACAATCTAAATGAACTGAATCAGCGATCTTAATGAATTGAACAGCAACTTGAATGAATTGAACAACAATCTAAATGAACTGAATCAGCAATTACGTATATAATTTTGCAATGAAATTCTCTTTGCAAACTAACTAATTGACGTTAATCAACAATTGGACGCCTTACTGTTCTGAAAGAGTAATCTAATCCGCAAAGATAAGTAACATTGAACAATAATTATTCTTTGACTTGTAAATCGACTGCAAAGGCATTGGAAGAAAATGGAAACATCTAACAGCGATAAAGCACTATTATTAACCAGAAAATACGAATGTGATTATTCTAAATCAAGAAGCACGGATGCTAAACTACTCCGAAGAAAGAAAAACTGTAACTTTATTGAGTAGAAAATTAATTTACAACCGCATTAGATAACTGGATATTGATTCTGTAACTAACGCACAGCACGGAAATTTGGCAAGGAAACTCCCAAGGGTTGGGCCCAGACCACCAGAAGCTCTAACAAAATGAAAACCTCAAAAGATAATTGTTCAAAACATCAAAACCCTTTATTAAATCAAGGATAATACAGGGATACAATTGAAAATTTATGTCCTGATGCGTTGATTACAGAAGGAAATTCCTATTCAACTCCCTATCTAGTTCGTCCCTGGTCCTTTTAAAGGCATTTTCACGCAATGAGATAGTATTTTCCAAACGACAGCCCGCTGGGCGTGGCTATCGTTTGAGTTCTCGAGCTTGGATATGTCTTTCTGCCTTTTGTCGGTTTCTGGGAGTCACTGAGATTTCATGCGTCTGTGTCTGTCGGTTGTCTTCCATTTACCATTGGTTCAGTTGCTCTGCCTTCCTACATACATAGATACAATAAGTCAAACTTCTGTATAGAAAAGTTCCTTTTATCGTTAGCCCAATTGCCTTGATTTTCATAAATCTTTTATTTCTTTATTTTTTTAAGATGAGGAAGAATTCCTAAGACTGTGTCATAATTTGAAGTAATCATAGGGTGAAAACATACCTTAATTCCGTCCCAACACCCATCGAGCCTATTCTATGTGGCAGCATCATCGAGTCACCCTTGATGAGAGCATCCAGGTTGAGTTATCATCGCATTCATGGAGTCAGTATCGAGTCCATTTTCCTCCTATTACAGCCTCCCATCCATTCATGCCTTTTCCCTCTCTCGTGTAGCCCATTTTTGCCTCCAGTCCAATTTTCCCCCATCCCCTCAGGCGTCGAGTCAGTTGTTGCCAGGACATCCATGATTTTTATGCTCTGACAAGGGAAGTCGTATGTTTTCTACTCAATATCCCCCATTCCATCATTATCCCTTATGTAAGTCCATCAGTCACTCTACTATGATCTCTTGTGCCTTAGTTGAGGACCCTCATTGCCTCACCCAGGGCGAACCTCCTTATTTCAACATCAGCACATTCATTCCATAATACAGGTCTAAAGGGAGGTGTATCTTGGTTCCAACTTCCATTATTGTTCGATGCCTCAAATCAGGCAAGGGGACTCCTTATTTCCCTTTGATGAAATTGTTTCTCATCCCCTCCACTTCAGCATGATCGAGATTCGCATACTCGATAGTTTGTTGATCCAGTAGATTGATCAAGTGATTCCCGAGGGTGTGTGAGATGTTTCTAACCTCATGAGGTGATGTCCCTTTAGGTAGCCCCCCACATGCCCAGATGACCTCATTTTATGCTACAACCTCAGATGCATCTTAGTGGAGTTGATGGGTTTTCCCCTAGCCGCTGGCATCGCTTATAGCATGCATGTATCACTTAGATGATCCATTCATATTTTCAGAGCCCTTTTCTATTTATGAGGGCTTCTCTTGTTGTTATTGCATCTCATATACTCATATATTATTGTATTCAATCATGGTTATTGTCCCAGGCGTAGTATGTATGTGGGATCCGTTATATTTTTGTCTAGCCCATGTTTACGCCAGCATATCATGTACTTTATAGCTCAATCTCATTTTACTGGGCACACCATTATTCTTTGTACTTTGTCATCTCGGCAGGCATAGGTATGCCTCCCCCACTTCACTGAGAACATGTACCCAAACATTAAAGGATACTTATCTCATTTGTAGGTCTCGCCCCCTCAGTTTATTTTCCTCTCTTGCTTCACTTCATCTATGTATCTCTTTCTCTATGACTCCCCTTCGGTGTCTAGTGATTAGCAACTAACGCTCGCACGTTGGGGGGCAATCTATTCCACCAATTGTTGGTCATCTAGCCATTTACAATTAGATGGATCCAAATACACCATGTAAGACTAATTTTACCATAGTAAAATTGTTTTCACTATAAGAAATAATTTAATAAACCATAGTTTATTAAGTTATTTATTTTCCAAATATGAAACCCCATGAGGAATAATTAAATAAATCCTTATTTATTTGATTTTCCTCTAGGCATAATTAATTAAACCACTATTTAATAATATTCCTGGTCATATTTAACCCCATTAATGAGAAATAATTAGATGAATCATTATTTATCTTATTATTATCTCGGAATAATTAATTAAATAATTCTTTAATTAATATTCCTTGTTAAATTTGACTAAATCATTTAAGAATAATAAAATAAGTCATTATTTGTTAAATTATTCCTAAACCCCATCCTTGAAATAATAAATAAATCATTTATTTGTTTATTATTTCTAAATAAAGGGATTTAACCAATTTAAATACCTTTTCCCTCCAACAAAATATAACAAAATGTTCCAAGGAGTTATATCTAGATCTTGGTTAATAATATTTTATTATGCACTATTATCAAGGATAACTGAATATTTTGTTATAAATAGGAGGGTTTTCCATTCATTATTTACCTTTGATCCTTTTATCATGGTTGGACTTTGATCCTCTTATCATTATCATACTTTGATTGCTTTTTATTTTCTTTTTTCTTATTGAGCTCCCTTTGAGTTCGACCGTCTTGGGTTTTCTACACAATTGAGAGAGAGAAACTTTGAAGTTGAAGCGTTGAGGACAGCCAAGAACCCATCCCATTGAGGGGGACTAGTAACATCATTCTTTTTTCCCTTCCTAGGTGTTAACATAATATAAAAATTCTTTATAAATCTTGTCTTGTCCATTGGATATTTGGAGAAACTCTTATTTCATTTTACAATTTAGCTACTTTTACTGCATAGATCTGGGTTTGTTTTGCATTTGTTTCGACTATATATTGCAGATCTAAAGAAGTTAGACAACCATATTTTTTGTTAGGGTTGTTTGTCATGTGCAACTAAATTAATAACTTTTCGTACACTTGCATTAAGAATTCATTCTAATACTAATGATATTTTTTGCAAAAAACTTTAGTGTCAAATAAATGGTAAATTTTCCATTAAATGAAATGCTTGCATTTTCAAATTTTTGCATATTTTAAGAGTCATCTGTGTGTTCACGTAGCATAAATTAGTTTTTCATATTAAAAAATTATGTTTTTATGCAAAATTTTAGTTTTTTATTATTTTTCAAACTTTTGATGAAGCAATTTCAATTTCATTTGTAGACACATATGTTCACGTAATATTTTTCCAACTGTTTAAATAAATAAATCGAAAAAATAAGAGTACCCTTTAGAGGAGGACTCATAAACAAAGATATTTGTATTTTTTGATAAAAAATCATTGTGTATATTTTATGTTCTTTATTTTTTATTTGGCCCCTTTGAAACTATCCAAAAAAATTCCAAGCATTATGTTCAAAATAAATTAGATGAGAAATACCATATGAATTCGAAAATGTCAAACGCATATGCCATTGGATAGAGGATTTTCCTTCATGAATCCAACATGATTAACTTCGTCACTTGAAGGAAAATGTTGCTTGAAGTCTGCTAGGGTACAAAATGGTGTTGCAGATAAATCGATAGAATGGGAGCTAAAACTTTGTTTTTGAGGCCCTCAACAACTCGATCAAGCACTTAAAAAGCTCAATTGAGCACTCAAGGAAAATTTGAAATAGCTCGATTGAGGGTTTAACAAATTTTCGATTGATATCTCGACATGGTTAAACAAAGAATCGATCAATCTATAGCTTGATTGAGCCCTTTGAACCAAAAAATCACTATTGTGTTTTCGATGGGAATTTGAAAAAAATACCTTGATCAATCTCCTATGCAACTATGGGTTACATAGGAGGCTTGATGGTGCTAGCTCTTATAGTTGGATGCTTGATTTTCTCCACTCTAAATCGATGCTTGCCAAAAGTGTAACCCATCTTCCGCTTACGTTCACCACATTTAGCCTCTACAACACCCTCCAAAAACCACACTTTAAAAAAAAATTTGGAGCCCCTTGAGGCTTAAAGAAAACTAGAGTCTATAAGGCTAGACCGCGACACCGCGTGGCTCCCTCGCGACTCGTCGCGAGGTCGCGGTGCGCAAAACTCATTTTTGGGAAAATCGTACCGCGACATGCATTCCCACGACCGCGGTGCCGAGTCGCAAAAAATCGGTGCTACCTCCCGGGATCACTCTCGCCCGCGACATGGGCCCCATTAAATGCTTGCGTGCGACCCTTTTTATATAAAGGGAGGTCGCTGGGTACTTATTTTCTTAATAGGCGAATGAAAGAAAAACGGCTGCGACGAACCATTGGTAGCGAGTTTTTCCGGGAAATAGTTGCCATTTTCCCCCTCACATTGTTTCATGTTTGGTTATTCTTGCTAAATCCCGGACATCTCGTGACCTTTACAAATTTGTCGAAAAATTTCCTCCTTTGTTGTGTTCTTATAGGGTTTTTTTTGTTTCTGTTTCTCCTCATTTGCTCAAACTCCATCACCTTTTTCTTGTCCGGGGTTCTCATGGCCACTTCCCTTCTCCCAAAGCTGGCCTTGACTCTCTGGACATTTAGTCTGCATTTGACAGATTAATCACTCTCGTCGCGCGCGCCCGGCTTAGGCAAGCCGGCGCGACTTGCGACAGCGACTCGTCGCAAGGTCGCAGGTTGCATTCTCCTCGGTTTCGAAACTTGACGACCGGCGACCTCGTCGCAAGGCCATGAGTACGCATCTTTCAATTTTTGAGATTTCGGCCATGACAGCCGACCTAGTCGCGAAATGCATAGTCGCATCTTTCCAATTTTCCGAAATTTACGACTCCGCGACCCGGCACCTAGTCGCAAGTGTGATTGGTCATTTCTTACAACTTACGACCCATGATAAATAGACACCTGCATTTTCTGTGTCTCGGTGATAATTGATAAACTTTAATTGTTTTTACATTATCATGCTGCCCATCGTGGGATTCCTTCTGTGAACATGATAGGTGGTTAAGGAAACGAGATTTGGAGCGTATACATGTCCCATCGTTCGGCGATATGGGACCACCAACGTCTTTGGAAGAAGGGCAAACGTAGTAGTGGAAGACATAGAGCAGACATGCAAACATCCCCCACAACGATATCGCAGAATACACACACCTTTGCTAAAGGGCAGCATACGGTGGTACCAAGTACCATAGGTTTCTTGGTAACGGAATTTCCGAACCTCGATTCGGGAGGGTATGCTTAAAGTAAGGTCCAAGTTTGCATCTCGCGAGCTCATCTGACCCATATTTCCATGCCACGAAATGATGAAGTACAGATCATACGAAGAAAAACGGATCCCAAGAAGTTGGCGATTCGAGATAGCGAGGCAAAGGCTGCACGCAGCAGCTCGTAAACTCGGTGCCCATGTCTACTACTCTTTGCCTCACCAAGAAAAATTCCAGAAGAATGAGCTCTTACCCATGAGTCCCGTGAATGACCTTTCTCCAGCAGGTAGTGTAAATGGCAGACAAGAAGATTTCAAAGTCAAAAAGACCAAGAATGTCAGTGGATGTGACTGAAAAAATGTAAATTGTTATACCATGCTGGGTGTCCCAGGCATGTGTCTCCCACTTCATGACACATGGGCTACTATCATGGAATATGTAACGGTGCATAACTGCTAAATAAAACTGCCTGTTAAGTGACCTCGTACATACAAACATCCTGCAAGCATTTAAATGAAGGAACTGGTAAGATTCTATATGGCCTCTTATCTGTTGGATGCGTCTGTGCGAGAGGTTGAATTTGAGGAATGGGCACATAAACGGGATTCCCATGAACTTGGTACAATTCATCTACAAACCAAGGTATTTTTTTTAGAATCTAGTATAAACGGAGATGTAGGTAATCTCTCAAATATTCATCCACATACTATCCCGAAAAATTATTTGGCCAGACGCCCCTTGCATGTCTTGGCGAGCCGAAGAAGACTCTAAGCCAAGTGGCGCGATGGTTCCTTCCGCGGTATGCTTTCATACGGAGTGCTTCGGCTGCGTTCGAGCACCACATGCTATGCAAAGCTTGGAATTCTGGATAAATGCTCATGCAAGGTATGCTTCCGGATGTCCTAGGAGCTTCTCCCGATGTCTATCAAAAGGTAAGAAAGGCACTAGCCCATACCCCTCACTATCGGCGTGTGCCACCCAGGTTAAATATTTCGAGAGAGGAGTGAGAAAGAGGAGGAGAAAGAGATGAAAAGTTATCACTTTGAGGCTTTAGAGTATAGAACATACGAGCACGGGAGGGATAGTTCTTGAACAACTTGCCCAAGAGGACTAAATTCAAATGGAACACACGACGTGTAAAAGCCTTGGGAGAAGATGAAGTAAGGAAGCCCAGGTACAATGCGGATAGACAACTTGCCTCTAAGGGGCGGACTCCGGCCAGAAGGTCCGGATGATCAAGAAAGCTGGAAGACGGGGCATGATTAGGAGGTGCTTCTCCTCTCTGTAAAAAAACCCCCGGACCCCGAAGGACTGCCACTCCCCAACGAAGAAGTGAGAGCTAAAGCCCAACAAGAGAAATCAAAAAAGAAAATAAAAAGGGACGAGGAAAAGACGAAACTAAAGACGGAACGAGAAGAAAGAAGAAACGGGAGCGAGAGCGAGGAAGGAAAAGAGGGAGAAAAGAGGCGCGGCCGCGAGCGGAAAACGAGCACTCAGAAAGAGCTAGACAAAGCGAAGAGAACGACGCCAAAGAAACGGAACCAAGATCTGTGCCAACGAAGGCGGAAGAGAACGGAAATCGAGGAAATGGTCGGCGGCCGGAAGAAGGCGCGAGGGCGAAAGGAAGAGCATGAGAAGGAAAAAGCCGAGCGCCGGCGAGGGGAAGGAGGAAAAAGAAGAAAGAAAAAGAAGAGGAGGATGAAATGATAGAAGACATCGAAGTGTCTCCTCGAAAAGTACCTGCAGGCCCGATGCGGAACCACGCTCTGCGATGTTAATTCCCCCCGAGGGGCGAGGAGGAGGGTGTGGAGGCCTCACAGAATACCTTCGATCAGTTCTTTCTTCAAAATCGACGAGGAGAAGAAGAAGGTCACACCAGCTTGCAAAAGTCATCGCCGCATCTACACAATTGCAGGCACGGAAAAGACATAGTCCTTGATGGGACCAATGCTGTCGATGATAGCATCGGAGGGCACGGCTTTCGGCTAGCGACCACGGAAAAGAAATGTGAGTTTGAATGAGTGAGGAAATCGTTTCTCTACAATGAACCTAGCGACGGAAGCAGCTGAGAAAGAAGTGAACCGGGAGGTCGACACATTGAAGAAAATTCCAAAACAGAAACAAGACAAATTCGATCGGAAAGAGTTTCCCTTGCCATTCTAAAGAGGTGCGACGTGGTCGGGGGGCGACCATGAGCGGTGTATGGGGAAATGTTCACCCTCGAAATCGACAGGTCGCCCCATTGGTGAGCACGGGCGAGAAACAGCGAAACACAGCGGCTCAAGGAAGCCCTGGTACCTTAGATAAAATGATGGACGGAACGGTCACCGTACCCTCGGGCTCTGACATTTTCCTAAGAAGGATTGGATTCATACACGGTGCAGAGTCCAAATCAGAAAATGGCAGAATCTTGATCAAAGACAAGCTATCCAAGGATTTGGACAAATTAATGTCTTCATACGACCACACGATCGACGGCATCGACTGATGCACACTCTTCACCCACATTCTCTGCCCGCCAGGGGCGTTGGACGAAAGGAAGACCTAGGAGCAGAGCGGGTAATCCGACATTTTTGTGGCCATCGGCAGCGGTGCACCGCCCGAGCTCGACGACATCACAAGAAAATACGGGTCGGTTCTTGTCACGCCGGTGTGGATTTATACCAAACTCGCCTCTCTTTCAACGGATCTCTCAAAAAAAGAAACTCTGGTCTAAATACTTTGAATGCATGCATCGGTTGAAAGAAGAGGGCACTCTTGTTCCCTCTTAGCGACGGTATCGGACTGGCGGGATTTCCTCAAGAAACGATTGACCCCACGGCCTCACAGTTACGCGTCCATCTTCATAGCCAGTGGCGATGAGATTCTTTGGCAGCTTTAGAAGGCAGGTATGGGGTCGTCTTTGCTTGATAGATCCATGAGGTAAGCAGCACTCGGTCGGTGTAAATCGCACCCACAGTGGATAGGAGGTCGCAATTTCTTTCCCAGTGTGAGCAGCTCAGCAGAGCGAGCTGAGAGAGCGAAGAGTCGAGCTGAGAGCAGGTTGATCTCAAACCTCTCAGGGGAAATGTAAAGGGCTTTTCTTTTTGGAGACTGAAAGTCTCTACAGGCATTGTATTAAAGAATAACTTGCACTCTTGGCACATATGAATCTGGAATACTGTTAAACTCCTATGGACTAAAATGTGTTTTCTTTGTCTGAACATATGTGTATTTCTTATACGATTTCAAGTATATTTTGATTAATGTGTTTGCACATCTTAATGGCATCATTTTTATGCATCAGCAGCTATGCTTGTGTTATTGATGTTGATTTTCATTGGTCTTTTTAATGGATGTTAATGACCTTGTTTATTAACATTGTGTTTATCTTTCGGGGAAGTAAAGGGCATCTCGCCATAAAGAACTATTTCTTTTGTGGTCGAAATACCTCACAATCCTGTAACCCCAAAGATGTGTTGCTAAACACCTCCTTGATGATATGTCTTTATTTATTGTCTTGCTACGCATCGTGCTATATACGTGATTTAATGTACATAAATCTGTGTGATACATATCATGTGAATAAGTGTGTGTCATGAGTTAATCGGGATCTTTTGAGCCGTGAAGGGAGGGTGACTTAAGCGATAGCCAGGACCCTTTTCCCGAGGACGGGATCCCTGTTTAAACAGTTGAGGTCTAGTGGGACTTTCCTAAGGAGATCCCCTACATTGGCGGATACATTTTCCCATCAACACACCTTCAAATACTGCAAATATAAATAGAGAATCAATAAATGCTACAACATCTCTCTAGTCTTGTAAAGATTATATTTACTAAAAATTACAATTCTACAATCTCATATGTGATTTTTCATTCATCGATGGGTTGAACATTCTTGTGATAAATAACTAAAAAATTTGTTCGATGACAATATTTTTCAATGAATATCAATGTCCTTGTAACTTTGTGAAAATAAATTAATCATCTGTGGAAACTTAATCTTTACAAAACAAGAAACTAAAGTAGGAAACTAGATGTTTACAAAACAAAACTGAATATTTACAAAACATGAAACTAAAGTTATTATGTAAATAAAACTACTATAATAGTGACAATGCAATGCATACCAATACTGAAAACTATCCTATCTTAGACTGTATTTGCGGGGAAAGTTACAAATCTAAATGGAATCAACAAGGCAAGAAGATCAACAAAATGTTGAAAGGAAATCAATAGTCTTATATTAATACTCGAGTAAGATACAAATTTGACTCCTTCATAGATATCAACAAATATCCTACCTCGTATAGTTCTCTAAGCCATTTTATATACATCATTTACAAATATTCTTCTAAGAATCATATAATAACTACGGTGGTACACACAACATGAACCTAATCGGTGAAACTCAAAAATAAAAAAACAAGCAATTCAATTTTCAGCAATTGTCATATATTGAAATGTTAATTCTCCCATTCTTCAAGAATTTTCATGACATAATGCAAAAAAAATGTGTGAATCTCTTGTTTTCATATTAAGTTGATTTGTACTTCTAATGTAGCTCAAATGTCCTGTTGTATCATTTTAGCTTGGAAGTTTTACAAATACGCTCACCATGTTCAATCTGGGATTTATTCAAGGAACACATAACCATCTTTAGAGGATGAAGAACAATCTCAAAGTGGTTATTCTTCATTTGGACTTGCACAACATAGAGCCACTACTATAATTGAGTAGTCACTATGAAATTGTGATTCCTCATAATGATTAATTAAAATTATATTCAATATTGTTTACATACCAAAAAAGTTTTAGTATATAAATAAACTTATATATATATATATATAGTATAATGAAATATAGGTAAAAAATCAACGAGTTGAAAAATATGATTAAAAATGATAAAAAAATACTTAAGCTAAAAAATGACATTTAGATTAAAAATGATAAAAAAATATCAAAATAAAAAAATAACTTCAACTATCACAAGTTTGAATCTTTCAACACATAAATGAAGCTCTTACTCAAGTTAAAGAATTTAAAATAACCATTATCTATTATAATTTATAATTTAAATTAAATATTCTAGTCAAATTTTTAATATTTTATTTAAAATCCTAAACTATAACGTATGATTAATAAATACCATCATCCAAATATAGTAGTTAACGAATAATATTAAATACATTAAACTTCAATTCAAGAAAACTGAACTTTTTTTAATGGGATAAAAATAAAGCAGACTTAAATACCATACACAATTAATTACACAGTAATTAATAAACACAATTACATTAAAAATTAATTCAATTAAGCTTTTAAATTATAAATGGGATAGGAAATCACAGCAGTAATAATTACATTCTATACGTAGAAGATCAGTATGAGAGGGGACATGACATTCAACAGGACAACTTAATCTTTCCATTAATTTAGTTATGTAAGTGGGCTATCATAAAGACATATCTAAATTAGACTATATTAGGGTTTTCCTTGCTGTAAATATGAAAATATATTTTTATTGTTAATAAAATTTAAACACCTTTTCTATCACTTTCAATACTAAATAGTTTGTATTTAAATAAAATTTTAATATAATCAAGGTCTTGTTAATTATTATCATATATTAATGATAATGTATCTAGATATTATGTATTATGGCTATTATTTTGATTGACGAAAGTTGAATATTATGATAATATGTTTTTTAAATAATTGCAATACAAATCAAAGGAACATGGCGTCGGTGGATCTATATGATAATAATAAATATCATTATAATGTATTTGAAATTGACAAGAAAGTTGAATATTATGATAATGTATTTCAATATCTAATAAGTTTGAAGAAGTTGACATGTGTTGTTCCCAACACAGTTTTGCTACCTATCTTGTTTTGGCTTTAACTTGATGTGAATTAATGGTTGCCAACTTGATGTTTGCTATCCTTAGTTTTGAATGAAATTCCCAAACAATACTTTATTTTATTTTTATTTTTTGGTTCCTAACTTGTTTGATTTTAACAATGTGGTTGTGTTGATTGTATCTTTTTATTGAACAATTTAGGCACATAGCGCCATGAACGTTACAAGCATATATGTTTATCAAAGATAGCTCTTCTTTGTGGGGTAAAAAGTAGTTTGATCATAGATAAGGTGCCTTCATAGACAACCCCGTGGTTCTGTCATCTTATAGGTTATGATGCCTTGCTACAACAATAGTAATAATAATAATAATAATATATAATATATAATGCTTGGTTAAAAGTAATATATATAATGCAAGTTAATGAAGTAGGATCTATATTACATGACATTTTCTATCAACATGAAGGACAAAATCTAGATACAAGAAAAATCAATAGTATTATTACACATGCATCTGAATTATTATTAGTATTTCTTGATTTATTATGGTTATATTTTAAATATTTTTATGATTATGATGTATTATTAATCATAAAGATTTTATAATGGAAGATTACATATAATTATTCTATTATTTTGTTTCTCTTGTCGTTGGAATTAGTGGTGGATTTTAAAGATGAGACTATTAACTCTAATTTTAGACAAAATCAAATGTAGTTTTGTTTATTTTAATATAATTGTAGTCATTAATTATAATTATCTACTTTTATGAAAATAAAGGTAATAATAATTATACTTCTTAAATGTATTCCTCGTTATATTAATTATGAACAATAAATTTTTGTAATTATATGCATTTACGCTTATAATAATCCGAGAATATTAATAAAGTTATTAAACTTAATAATATTATTATTTTGAATAAAATAAAAATAGATATTACTTAACTAAACAAATAATAAAAATAAAATTATATATATATATGAATTTAGATCATAAAAATAATAAATAAAAGTTAATAATCGAATTTTTAAAGGAATAGAAAAGGAAAAATAAATATTTTTTGTAGACCTAAGTAGGTAATGAGATGGTGGTGGGTGGCATTAGGCATAGTGGTAAAAAGGTCTATAATTAAATTCCTATGACAAAAATCAATCATACTGAGGGTTGGTGTATTATTGACGACAAAGTGTAGTCCTAACGTGGTTACGGTGTTGGGATGCGGTCATGGTTACTCAGGTCGCCGTTATGCGTATTTAGTCATCTCAAGACAGGAAAATTTAGGATGAAATTATTTAAAACTTCAAAATACTGACGATATCACTATTTATATAATACATAGCGTTTGTTAAATGTTTGAATTTGTTTTATATAAAAGGAAATGACTAAATTCCTATTAATTTTATATAGTCTCTGTATATAAAATTTTGTGGGTATTAAGATAATTTATATTATAATTTGAGGTGAATCATTTTTTTGAAAAACTAAAAGTCCACTTTAAGATCTCTTTTTCTGAAAAAAGCACTGAAGAAGTTATAGCTTGCATAGAATATTAGCCCCTAAATTTTCACAACCAAGACTCATGCTAACATTATATATATATATTGTGGTGACATCATGTTTCAACTTATTATCGTGTTTTATATCTTTCTATATATATATGAAAGTAAGAAGAAACATGAAAGGAAGAATAATAGTCGAAGTACATTAAGAAATATATAAAGGATAATAGGCGGGTTAATGGAAGAAATAAATATTATGTTGAAAAAATAAGGATAAAAGAAGAGGATGATATCTGAAGAAGATAAAATTTATGATTGAGTAAATAAATAAAATGAGGATAGGATGGTGGTAATATCCATTAGGTAGATGAGTTTAAAGGGAAACAAAAGCGAAGACGAATGAAGATGCATTATGGAGATAATGTGGAGAGGATAAGGGAGAGTGAAATGGAGCAGTTAAAGTTATGAATATTTTGAAAGCTATGTATTTTGATAGGTTGTTCAGATTGATGGTTGTAATTATTTATATAATTGTTATTCGATCATTAAAAATGGAGTTATGAAAGCAAGTGTTTAACTGTTTCCCTAATAGTTGATTCCCTCATTACTGTCTTTTACACAAGTTAGCATATCATATTGATATGATTCATTAATTTTATCATAGTTTTGTTAAGTAGGGGTAAAAATAATTATAACTTCTAAAATGGTGCCCTCTTGATAATTGGCAGATGCTCGTTGATAATATCATGAAACAATCTTGAGATTTCTTTTAGTTATAGTCATCATTTTTTATCAAAAACCTCCTAATTAGCCTCATGTAATGGTCTACTTGTTCGCTAAAGCACGATTGACAAATAAATAACACCTTATTGTTGCAGTTCAAATGTTAAACAGTTCATGGGTGGATTGTGATTTTAATGAAATGTGTACTCTTCAAAGTCTAGTTTCTTTGAACTTGTTGTTTTTAGTCTATATGTAAAATATATTATGAAAATGACAAAGATCATAATAAGCCCTTAAAATAGGAGGATTGTTGAAGATGTTTCTAAAGTGATAACAGGATTGAAGATTTGGTTGAATTTTTTGTTCTAGAATAATTTTGGAAAATTTGTGAGTCCTCCTTCAATGGAAAATAGGTTTAGGTGTTTTAAGGAGTCAGGTCTTGGAAAATATTTGATTTTAAGAACGACTCTTGTGAAATCTCTGTATATTTTTACTATTACAATATTCATTATATTCAGGGTTTTATAGATGTTTTTCTCTTATTCATATCATGTATTAAAGGTCAATGACCTAGTTCTGGATTTTAAACATTTACAATAAAAACCATTCCACAAATAGTTCAATGAATTTTTTTTTTAGAAAACAACAACAAATACATAATATATAGATATTTCATAAAAAATCTTTAACTTGAGAAATCAATGAAATGTTTAAAGACCTAATAAATCCTAAACTATATTAAATTCACTGACATAATATAATATATGAATATCACAATATCCAATATACCTAATACATTGACCCATATTATGTTTACCAAATTTAACTCATAATTGGAGGATTAGAAAAACCATGGACTAAAACTATGTTGAAAACCATAAAAATTGAGCACAAATGTTCCAAATAATTTTTTAGGGGGGCTCCCATAAATCCTGAAAAGGATAGAATTCCAACTTACCCCATACCCTCCACACTCCACGACACTCACAATAAATAAAATAAAATACTATACCTAGTTTATACATACTTTGTGGAACACAATGTAAAGAATATAGCACATACCCAGCATATTGTTATTAGCATATTTGAAGTAGTTTTCAAGAAGATAGCATTGATTAAGCATGAAATTTCTATGTATGTGTTTTCCAATGAATATTACTAGTTTTCCTAATAGCAGTGACAAATGAAAAAATATTTTTTAATAGTGAGAACAATGAGGAAGAGGTAGTTGTTATGTTTGGATCTCAAAAATCGAACATACAAAAGATATATTGAAATGAGTTGAGAACTTATCCAAATTAGTTTGGCCATGATGCTAAATTACATTTAGTACCATCAACAAGTATATACAATTTCCTATAGATTTGGTGGTAAGGACAATATATTTATTTGGTAAGAGAATGTGAAGAAGGATGACATGCTATTATGTTTTCATATCTCCCTAATTAGAGCCCCAAAAAAGATATATTATTAACATGGGTGAGGAATCGATCAAAAGTGGTTGTATGAGGCTAAATTGCATTACTATGATCAATAATTTAATACTAACATTTTCTAAAGTCAAGGGGTATATATCGTGAATTTCAGCTAAATTCTTCAGTGAACATTATTTGTGGTAGGAATTAGGGAAATCCCAAAATCTTGCCTCTAGTTTGCTCATGGTGTATCTCTAACCATGAATGTGCAAATCGTTTGCATATTTTCAAAGCTTATTGGTAGTATAATCAAAGTCGAATAAAATAGATATCATATTAATGATCAACATACTAATTATGTAAGCAAGAGTAGAGCGAAACAGCATCAAACTTAGCCTAAAATAGGTTAAAAAAATGGTTTCTCAAATAGGGGAGGATGGTGGCGAAATTTTTTTAACTCATTCATCGACATTGAAACTTATGAGTTATTAGCATAGGAATGATCCTTTTCAACCTCATAAAAACTCACTAGGCCAAAGAACCCAATTAAAGACTTGCTCACCAAAATTATGCCCACCATTTTGCAACCGTATTATTGTGATTAGGGTTTTGTGAGATTAAATGAAATGAAGCTAATATGATGTGAGAATGTGCAAAAAAGAATGTGTTAGAAATTAAATAACATGGCGATAGTACGAATAAAATATTGCAGAAAAACAGGCACGCCAATATCATAAATAAGAAAGACATGAATGTGCGCGGTTCTTGATTTGAGCTGCGATCCACCCCGAAGAAACAACCAGTCCTTCGCAGATCATCAAAAAGAAAAATAAGGGGGATACAACCTACAAAAAACTGGAACGTAACTTCCTCTTCATTCTCACACAATCTCTCTCTTCTTCTTCTTTTCACAGAATAATACACAATCGTAATATAATTCCCTCATATAAAGCAGGGTTTGTATAGGGAAAAAATACCTAAATTAACATAACTTGTATCCTTCCGGATCTTCTGCCTAATGAACATCTCGGAATTGACTGTGAAATTAAAATATTTTACAAGGATTCTTTTTTCTCTGTTTTTTCTTCGAGTGTTTCCCTCGAACCCCTTCCGAGGGCGAGCTGAGTTTTAACTCTTTGGACCCCCACCCCCCAACAACCACAATAGTGGGCGGAACAAGCCCTCCAACAACAACCAGTGGAGGGGAAGCCCCCACCTCCTGTCAGGCAGGATCCAACCATGGTAGGCAAGCATAGCCTGAGCAATTAGGAAGATGAGCCACACAACAAAATAAATCTAAAAAAAAAATATTGGTTAGAGGGATAAGTAATAAATTCTAGAGATGTAATCTATAGGAGGAATCATAGTCCATAATAGCCACTGAAAAGAGCCGTTAATTGCTAGGGGCTAATATTTATAGGGTGGGCTAATTTTCCATGGTTTTTAAAAAAGATTAACCCAAATTTCCATTTTTTATAAAAATGATTAATAGAATTTTAATAGAGGCTATTTTACGTTAAAAATTGTAACATTATGTGAACAATATATATAATATCGTATAAATTGGTTAAAATTTGCAAATACATCAACACAAATTTTTAGTTTGCATATTGAGGACTAGTGAGATTTAAGCCAATTTTTTTAAACTGGCTAATTTTTCCCATCCTTAAAATTTTCCTGCCATAAAAATCCCTCTTGATGTGATGTTTGAGAAGAGTATGGGTCCTATTTTTGGTTAACTCTCTTATGATTTACCACCATACTTTAGCCTTAACAAAATCATATTGTATCACTTTTAACACTTTTTAATCATATTTTGGATAATAAAATGTTTCCAGATACATTTTTTAGTTATTTTTGAATTTTTCAAATTCATGAAATAATGGCATTGTAGAAAACCAATTTTATAGAATGTAAAGAAATGTTGTAATTTTCTTGTTTGTTTCCATATATACATACCACCATGGTAAAATTAAACTTGTATTTTGTTTCCCAATATATTGAAATGGATGATGCATATTTCACTCAACATAAATCAACACAAAATTTCTTGGTCAACGGTAGTTTGGAGCGAAAAAAAGTAGGACGAGTTTCCCAAATTTTCCCACATCTAATTTATTTCAAATTTCTCCATGATCTTCACATGGGATTAGTTGATTTTATCCCAAATAAAGTTACATAATAGCTTATGTAATTGACACAAAGAGACTTTTGAAATTTATTTTCATTTTTTGTGTCTAAGCAAACAAATAGAGCTTTCTAAGTAAGCTTTGTAATTATAAACTTTTGGGATTATTTTGGTGAGATTAGTGTTCAAAGACTTCAATATTTAAGCTTTATAATTATAACTTCATTTGAATTAATAGAATACTTGGCTTCTTGATTTTCCATTGTTGGTAATTACTCGGTGTGCATGTGTGAAGGAGTGGAGGCCCCCTACAACTTTAGCATGTATATTTGTTTGTTGAAATATATTCACTACCGAAGCGGGGGGTGTGAATCAATAGTGATCGCCTATGTATCAATTTTCACCAATTATATATCTTTTCTCAGTACATATTGTCCATGCATTACAAGATAAGCCTCATCAAAAAATATAAGCATAAATAAGCAAAATCATAACAACATGAGAAACACAAGCATGCACACACAGATGCAAGTATTTCTAGTAGAAACCCTTTCGGGAGAAAACCACCCTATTGTTGTTATTGTGCTTCTCAATATTCTATTAATCTGCTAAACAAATTTACATGGATTATCTTTGTGCAATCCGGAAGACTTGGCTTCCTCTACAATATGTTGGTACCTATCAATTCATAATTTTTTTTCTCTCATGGGTCTGCAACTGTCCTCTAGAAGCTCCCACGGTCGCTATCCTCGCCCAACCACCATTGGAATTTAAAACTCCTATTGGATCTTATTACTATGAATCGTCCAAATCATTGTAGATATTGAAGCCTCCACTGACTTCAACTTCATCCATGTGAACAACATTTCATAAATGTTTCACACTAGGTTCTCAATTAACTCCTTGAGCAACCCAACATCTCTAACATTTTGCACATAAAAAAAAGTGAATCAATTATTTTTCCAAAGAGGTATTTTTGTTTTCTTCTACTCACCACAAGTATCTACACTCTACCTTAATTTTCATGTATTACTGACCCAATTCACCTCTAAATTTTATACACAACTCTAAATATCTCTACAATACAGTATGAGCGATTCTTTGCCAATATCCCCTAACCTCATAATTCCCTCCCAGGTGACATACTCACACTCTCACAGCAACCAAAAATAGAGTACAGAAAGCCTTCTTCTATTTAACATTTTTATGAGATGAATAACTCATTAAATGCCTACAGTTACAGAGGAACTCAACAATTTTTTTTAACATGGCCAAATTTGTGGCAGCGAAGGCTTCTTGACCAAATCAATCACTAACTCCACCTAGCCCTTTGATATCTTCAAATTACATTAAAATTTTATAGAGGAACCTAATTTTCTCGACCATATTTAGAAATTATTAATCCAATAACATTGCCACAACACCAAAATTAGTTGAGTAGCACGAGGTCATAACACTTTTAGTGAAAATCCCATAGTCTCCCTTAGCACCATCTGCATGTGACCATAGCATCTTGGGTCTATGGTTTCTCCATAGACTACTCTTCATGCAACTAGAGCCTAAAATCACTTCGATCTTCCTTCCATGTGACTATGGTGGAGACTAATAAGCGATGCCTCCTCGGCTCGAACTTGCCTAAACTTCTTCCAAGCTTGAAAAAGCACTCTATAGGACCTATGGTATTTGACACCTCCCTTCGCTGCTTCAAAGAGTCCTTCCACATCACTTTCACTCATCATCAATCAAACTAGGTTGACTAGGATTCAACGAAGAACCAAACGAACCATCTAATCCATCAAACTTCACTGCAAAATCTATGCCATCGGTACCAGAAGCTCACAAATTTATCCATACATCCTCCAAGACTTGTACAACCATCACAAACATCTACTACCACATATAGATCCTCACCAATCTCAATGTATGCGCATCAAAACATGTGGACCTAATTGGTTTACATGGAGAACATGGAATCTAATCAACAAGCCTCCTCAACTCTAAACTCTATAGTAGCCACCAATATTTGTATACAAAAACATGATCATGAAGACCAACATAATGGGGAAGGCCTCCAAGCTAGTACAACACACCATCATATCTCATCATCACAATAGGGACTCCAAAACTAGTGCAATCACACCATCTATCAACCGAGACCATCATCACATATCCAAGCTATTCTAGAAGCTAGTAGGCATGCCAGTACCATCCATCATCTCCAGCTAGTCTAGGATAGTGACACTTCTGAGACAATGCAGCCACACATACACATGCATAACTATCTTTCCTACAACCCAACAATCAAGTTGACATCAATGAAAATTAACCACACATATACAACACTACAACACATCAATACCAACAATATCATACTGCATTTATGTCAACCCCCATATGAAACAATCATTTGATCAACATCCTCCACATTCTCCTCCTTTCAAAACAATGGAAAAGGGCTAACCATGTCAATGAAAAATTCTATTTACTCCTCTACATGCAAGGGGATCCATCAACAAAAACATAAACTCTACTCAAAAAATATGCAGGGTGATGAAAAACGGAGTGCAAAAGATTAAATAAAAAAACGCCTCATGGAAGATATGTTGCACTAAACTCCCCCTGGACACAAGTTGTGTCCAATCATCAACCTACTAGAGCAGAAAAATGTCTCCCATCGGCGGCAACAATAAACTCTCTCACTCAACAATATAAAACACTTGACACATAATCTCTCTCGTGGCTGAAATATCATAGTCCATGTCATAACGATGGTAGTAGATCACCATCACCAACACATACCAGTAACAACATAATGTGATCTCCTAGTAGCAAAAACACTTATCAACTCCCTTAGTAGCATAAAAAAATATACCAACCCGACTCTTTGAAGCAACAATAACAAATACATCTCTCCACAATGCACTCTCCGGTGGCAGGGGAAACATGCTATCACCAACGTGATGTCTATACGGAAGCAACATCTCTCTAAAGTAGACATGGTGGTAGCAACAACACCATGATGACGAGGTCACAACAATATGACCCAGCAATTCCATTAAAATTACAGCCATATCCCAAATGATTGAATGTGAAGCCCGATGTGCATAGCTTGCATTGCCTCCTTTCCATATGCAAAGAGGATACTCCATGGACCAAAGACTGTAGCTAAAATATATACAACATATTACATGGCCTCATAGGCTTATTACATGGCTACAAGATTATAATACATGGTTTGTAATGCATCAATAAGCCCATATGTGACTTAATTATGGCTCACATGAATCTCTCTCAATGCATGCAAACTCTAGATAGCCTCTCCATGATAAGTGTGAGAGTATACAAAAAAAATGATACATGACATACCCTACATTTGTATTACTACTAACAGCCACATATAAACATGACTAGCTATGATGACTCAATATAAAATATATGCCAAACATGGCTCTAAATTTTATGCATAAAACATACCAGAGCCAGGCAGCTCTTATGCTGACAATACGGCCTTGACGGATACAACCATAGTCCAAAATATTTTCATTTCTTAGAGATTTGGAGCCTATTCCCTTCATAGGAGCTCACCTTACCTTTGTTGTTAGGTATGTGATTTTCTTGATGTTTGTCTTTTTAGATTTTCTTATTAGTCATTCTTTTCCATAGAAATTTGTTTTTAAGTCACAGAAGTCGACCTCATGTCTATGTCTTGCATAATATTTCTAGGATTTCCCCAGTAGCAATTCATGAAGGTATTCTTGTCCTTGATGATCAAAATTGCACAATCATGACTGGTAGCACACCTTGAGAATGGGAGTTGAAAAAATCATGAAAGGAAACCCAACATTAATATAGAAAATTTAAAATCACTCAACGAGCTCGAAGCGCACAATGCATTGGGCGGGAGTTTCAGTTCTCTAAATACGCAATCTTTCATAGTGAGGTACATATGCAAGTTTTCCCAGAAAAAAAAAAAGTAGAAAATCAAAAAAATATCCCTAAAATTTAGGGATATATGTTTAGTAACGAGAAGGAAGCACACCTATTATTTTTAAAGCTATCGCCAAAGTGTTGCTTTTTTCCTTGATTTGTGTATACACGTCATAAACACTAATTTCTCAAAAATATTTAATCGACGCCCCTAGAGCTTGTTATCAAATTCAATCTGCTGGATCTCTAGCATTCCCAAGGAGATCAAGGAACATGGAGTCTGTCATTAGTCGCTTTCGCCTATTAGGGATTTTTCATTGTGCTTTTAGTCATTTGTTTTGTCACTTTTTGTCATTTGGCTTGCATGAGTGTTTGTTTTTTCCTTGCTTCTTTCATCATATAGCCTTTAACTAGATTTAGATAGTAGAGTGTTGTTTCAAGTTTTTGTTTTCCTTTCACAAGTGTAACCGGTTTTTGCATTTTGCATCGATGGTCATCGTTCATGGCGACTCTCCCATTGATCTCATTCATATCAATTGTTTATTTAAGCACTTGATTTGTCTTTTTTCATCAACAATTTATTCATATCTACACTCATTCCTTCCATATCTCCTCGGATATCCTTCATTTTCACGCTACATAAGGCAAATAACTGTCTTTCCTTGGTAGAATCACTTTGCCAGCCCGAACGTCTGTTATCTGAAACTCAAGCTTCAATATTTGCCTCTGTTGTGCAAATTCACATTACGGTATTGCCTTGTGCATTACGAAGTACCAGGCCCTCGGCCAACATCCTTGGCCATAGGCACGCAATAATGGGTCCCTCTCGACTCATTGAAAAAGTTATTGCGCATTAACGATCTCAGGCTCATAACTTCAGCACTAACATATTGGAATGCAACGTGGTGCATAGTTCCTATCCAGTCATACCCTCTTGCCATCAGAATTGCGCAATCGTTCATTAATTTTCCCGGTGTGCTTCATGAAAAATGTCACCGAAATTAGTTTTAATTATGACGATATTTGTATAAATCGGTGTCTTTTATGTCACTCGTACGAGTTTTTGAGCATCTCTCCAACGGTCACTTTCACAATGGCATCCGAGATATTCCCCAAAGTAAACCATTAAAATAATTATTGGGAAGCATTTGAGGAATTACGGTTAACTTTCCGGTTTACTGGAGCACTTTCCGATTGTTCTGAGAGAAGGGGATCAGGTGACACATGGTAGCGGATACGGAATGGTCACAAAGGTACAGGAAGACTTAGAATCTTGATAGGTTTATCATAAAGCATCATGAATTCAGGGATTTACAAGGTTTCATGCAGGTATACATCCTTCCCATGTGTGGATCGTCCTGGGTTATCCTTTATTGATGTGAATCATGACATTGAACGCTTGCAGAGGAGAACAAAAGCTTTCTACATTCTGATAGCTATTTCAATCAGATGTATCATCTTCCTAGAGCTAGTGAGGAACATGGACTCGTTGTTATATGCCACTCACATCTACATGAACATGAAAATGTTATCAAGAGTTGGGTGAAGGATCCAACGAAGTTTAAAATGAACACCACCCACATGCTGGTGATAAGGTAGGTGCATCACCCTTTTAGCAAGACATACTATTTTGTACATGATGTGTTGAATTAAATTTAATCAAAGCATTAATGAACACATATGTGGAGATATGATGAAACATGTCAACAATCACACAACAAGGAAATACAAGACGATTTTAATAACGAGTTCTTCAATGTGGATTACGTCTCTGGGCCTCGGTGTCTCGATGGTGTTGGCCGCTTCATTCGGTGTTATGTGGTGATGACGTACATGGATGCTTTACTTTTCACTTACAAGTAAAGCACTCAAAATGAATGGAAAATTCTCCACAAGACATTACGGTACAAGGAACTCTCACTCATCACAAACCTCCTATAAACTGTAACTACACCGTGGTACATTCGGTATCTATGCATAAAACAAAATGGATCTCACAAGCATAAATCACCATCCGCTGATAAATACATACCACATCAAACAAGCATGATAATATGCATCTTACATGAAAGGATCAACAACGGCAAATAAACATAAAGGTGCCATCATACATCAAACAGGACTCGACATAGGCAAAAGTATCCTACATCAATAATAAATGAAGTACATGGCAACAACATGATATACACCTATAAATCAAATGTAGAAGCTAAAAAGAATGGGTTGCTAAATCAACCGGATCTGAATGCACCATAAAACGTGGTGTCGAATGGCGTGACATCGATTGTCCACATGCGAAATACGACACCGTCATTCCATTCTGAAAAATGGCTAAAAAATCGAACCCTCGGTTCGTGTCGGCAAGAGGTGCAAAATCCTATAAAAATTGTCTAATTTGGACAAGGAGAAAATTTGGCCCTGGCACCAAATGAGGCTCAATCATGGTTCCTGCACTTGCCTTTGATGGCTCATGGTTTCGCGCCTCTGTGCTTCCCAAATGGGAAAAGCGAAGAATATAGACCAAAACCATGGAATAAGCACGATTAAAAACATTAGATCAAAACAAAGAGCCAATATGGAACCTTCCATTCATCATAACAACAACAAAATATGTGCATCAATGGGCCACAAAATATATTACAGCTTACTAAAGATAGACAAACTCAATGGACAAAAACCCTCAAAGCAGTCTTTGCTACGATATCAAATGTCGAGAAGAGCTGCTACGACACGGTCATAAAGAATGTAACTACTCTGAAAGAAATGAACATACAAATATCTATGGTGGTTATAGGCCTCGGTAGATACAACGGAAATGTGAATCTAGACTCTATACAACCTTCAGGCTTTAAAGAGGTTTTAAAATACACCAATACTTTTAGGGTAGTCAAAGCCTAGGGCTGAAGATTCAGCACATGACACATGGAAACAATGGAAAAGATGGGGCTGATATTGATATAACAGAAAATAAATGGGTCTCTCCAATAATCCTATACTTTGAAAGGTTGATCCTTCACTGAAAAATTCCTTCCCCAAATGGTACATCAGAAACCACTGCCAACTCCTCCCTCAAAATAACACAGTCCAAGGCTGCAAGCTAACATTTGTAGAGAAAAATAAATAAGTGGCCTAATGCCAAATTCTGCAATAAGCCTCAAGAGCCTTCCTTATTGTCCTCCCAATGGAAAGACATGTCACTTTGAAAATGGCAACTGATGACCAAATGTGTTCTCCTTTGCTACAACACACAACACCAACTCCAACCCCTCAGCAGGATACAGATTGTAGATGAAAGATGAAGCTGCCCTAAAACTGTGAATAACGAAGTAAAGCGCTACTCTTCCAGAGGCCTCTCGAGGAAAAGAGGTGGGATTATCGATCGAGGAACACACGGCAACTGTCTTGCCCGGCTCTTGGGTAAACGACTTGAAATCTATATTGTCTAAACAAACCATATATCAAAACAACATATAAGTTGCCTAATATCTTTGTAGCTCCTCTTCCTTATATAAAATGAGCTTTCTAACCCTACGTCTACATCCATTAATGACACTACTTCCATACGAAAAGTCTCATATAAAGCATGACCTCATTGAATACCACTACTCCGCAACAACAGTGATTTTGTCAAAATTTGACAGGTCAAGGTGTTCCAGCACTTTCCCCCTAGGAGTTGCTCAATTAGTGCCAGATGTCTTCTTTTCACATTGGCATTGATTTTATTCATTATTAAGGACATTTATGGATCTCCATTGTCCTCTTATTCATTGGCAGCTTAAGCGAAATTTAATATTCCAACTAGCTCATGGCTAATTGTGAATAATACAATCCCCCACCTCCCAAATGTTCGCTTTTCCTCAAAGTGACAAGGTGGTCACGCTCTTCTCCTCCACCATTGGTATGCCTACATGTGATAAGATTCCCTCATAATCTAAGTGCTCTCCCAATCCATCCCTCCATGAAATGCTCCTTCCAAGTTCTCATGAGGGGATGTTGACTCATCCCATAAGGAAGCAATAGATCCAATGAAACAATCATGGTTTGCCCAATGTCCTCTGATACATCATAGCATAATGAGCATGGATAATCTCTCTCCCAAATGCCATGTGAAATCCTCCCAACCTTCTCCATTCATTCCCATAATAAGAATAAGAACATCATCAATGTATGGGATCAAAACTAAGTACATATAAAAATAAATATCCACAAAAATGGAGGTGGTTTCGCATTCACATGGAACATGCTGATGAAATCTCTTGTTGCCTCGAGATATTAATAGTAGTCGTGGTTTCCCCACCACCCTTGCTACACAAGTTTTCTCTAAGTGGAAAGGTGAGAAATGTTTGGTGCCTTTGGAGTGCACCGAGAATGATACAACATCTTCCTATATCCTCCTAGGAGTGGCATGTTAAATGTTTACTTAGCTAAAGTTCGCCATGAATTTTATATGAAGAATGGTCCTTCTTGGGTAGTAACATATACATGGTAAAGGAATGTAAAATAATCATGGTAAAACATTATTCACATAAACATGTTCCTTACAGTTCTTCTCATACAAATGGAGTGGTCCATACATAGATCCCCTCTCATTCCAAAAGAGGAAAGAGGTGGCTATGACCAAATCCTTCATAGGGTTATGTATCTCTCCCATATCCACATGGTCCATGAATATTCTAAAATGCTGATATATCTCCTCCTCAAAGCCTTTTAAGTGTGGCTCTCCATGATAGTGTTGCTGGGCTCTCCTTGGAATAAGTATGTTGAAGAGAAAATATTCATGAGATCTGTAGTAACTGTCCTTGAGCTTGGAAGCTCTAGATAATAAAGATCCTACCATGATAATAGATGACATAATCTTGGGCTGGATAACCCTCCTCTTGAAGTTTGGTCATCAAGTATCATGCATGTAAAAATATCCTTGTAATAATCCATGACAACTAGGATTTCCACTAGGGATCTATCCTCCATAGTGACGTGCCCGATGATCTATCATAGAGAACATCTTTCATATGTTTGCTTGTCTTTTTACATCTCCCATGCCAAAGGTACATACGGGATGTTTCTATGCCCTCCTTGTTGTTCTTCTTGTAGGCTGCTCATACTCGAGTAAAGGTTGAAACTTTTGGAGGTTAGTCTTCATAGGAAGTTATCATCCATCCAAAACTTGCGAGTTTGGCTGACATGCATGGTAGCCTGTATTCTATCATATGTGGAATATTTTCTCAAGTGAGAACATCTTCGAGCCTCCAAAGTCAAGGAATAGTCTCCCTTGCACCATGATGAGTGTCATCGTCCAATCTGCTGACATCTCCTCTCGGCGCAAGATGAGATGCCGAAGTGAGCAATGATGATAGTAGAAATATCCCCCTCCTCATTAGTTACCCAGGAACTCTGTCTGCCGTTGTGTCACGGCCCTCCAATGTTCCCACTCCTCACGGGTCTATGAGTGGTGCCTGTCTCTGAACATCTCTCACCAACAACTGAATCGAGGTGGTCTCCCGGGTGGTTTGCCATAAAACAATGATGTCTCATGGGGTCAGCCTCATGGGCATATTAGATGGGACACCATGTCCTTGCTTCCACGCACAAATCCCAACTCTGTTTTTGGCCTTGGGTCTTCCTAATAATTGGGTACCACTCTCATTGAGTACAAGAGTCCCTCTGTTGGGCTTGGCCTCCATCCTCACCTCCTGGTAGGTAGTGGATCATCTCCTTCTATTCCCAACGCTATGGCCTTTACGCTGTTATGTACTCCTCCTCATCATACGAGAGAACCTCTGTGTAGTGTGTCTTTCAACGACTTTTATCTATGTCCGGGTGACCATGATTCTTGGCATGTGAAGCAAACCTTCCTCCTCCTCCAAATCTCTTTGGACATCATCATTAAGAGGTTTTTATTTTAGTTGTCTTTGTAGAGAAAAGCCTTCCTCATCTTTTACTTCGATGAAAAGAGGCTTTTTTGCTAAAAATGTTTCCTTGCTTTTAGCCACGAGCATCTTATACTCTCTAGCCCTTTCAATAGCATGTCGAAGGGTAGTGGGCTTCAGCCAGACTTAACCCAGCCGCGCAAAGGGGTTCTTCTAACTTGTCAACAAACATATAGACCCTTTAACATTGCGAGATAAATCAAGAACCATAACAAAGGTTTTAAAAAACTGCGAAATATAAGTTGGATTACCTAGTGTTTGAGCTTTGCCCACAGCCCCATGAATGGTGCCTGGATCTCTTCTGTCAAGCCTCTCACAACATACGCCTTGAACTGCGAATATCACGGTCCCATTGCTTTTGACCCAATGTAGACAAACCATGGAACCACCAATCACGGTAAGCACTTCCCTCAAGGTGCAATGCGCATATCTTATTAGCACTCATCTACGGTACTTTATTCGGCTGAGTAATTTTAACCTCTACCCATGATTTGGCCGGTGCATTTGAATGACCCACAAAGTTGAGTGAAAAATGTACCCATGATTCGGTGTAGATCATGATTGAATGAATCCTCCACCATTATTATGATGCTGGTCTCCTATTGTCCTTAATGCGAAAAAATTCTTGAAAACTCAAGTGGTCCTTGAATCTCTGAGATTGAAACTCATACTCCATGAAATAGTCTTTTAAGATTTCCTGCTCTTGAAACCCTTCATTTCCCCTTTGCTGAAATTTAGGCATTGTAGAGCGTTGGGAAACTTTATTTGTTGCTTCACTTTGGTGATCACTACGGTGATAAGAGAAATGTTTTGGACCCTTAAATATGTAGAAATAGTTGGTGATTCCTTCACCTATCCATCTCTGGCATCTCCTTTATTTCTCTAGAAATGTCTTGCATAGTTCTAAGAAGGATGTTAAGGAACTCCTTCTCTTAATCTTCTCTTTGATAAAGGGTTTTACTGCTGTCTTCTTTATCATTTGCATAATCAAACTTAAGTTCATTCTTGAGATTCTCTTCTCCTCTATCTATGAGAGGATCTCCTTATTACGATAAACATATTTGTTTCCAAGATGCCACATTTGTGACAATATTATACTGCGATACAATTTATAATGTTAAATGGGAAAATCAAGAATATAGACCAAAACCATGGAATAGCAATGTAAAACATTAGACCAAAACAAGGAGAATATGGAGACCTTCCATTCATCATAACAACAACAACATATGTACAAATAATGGACACAAAATGTACAACGAGATAGAACAAGCCTCGATGGAAAAAACCCTCAAAAGAGGTGTTGCTACTATATATCCAAATGTCAAAAGACTTCTACGTACCTTGATTACATAAAGTGCCTTTTATACGGAAAATACATAAAAATATCTATGGTTGTTCTGCCTCAATAGATACAACGAATGTGAATCTAGGCATATCTTTAACCTTCGGAAAAGAGAAACCCCAAAAGTGTTTCCAGAAATACTACCAATGTCTGAAAGAGATGGGAATCAAAATACAGAGTACAGAAGATTGCTTGCAACTTATAAACTCGAAAGGAATGGAGTTGATCGAGTATAAAAAATATTAAGAGCCTCTCAATATCACTCCAGATGAGAATTAAGTCCCTTCACTAAACTTCCTTCCCAAATGGTTATCTTGACTCCTGCAACCTCCCTAAAAACCATAGTCCAAAGCAGGCATCTTTTATGAGGGCAAATAAATAAGTGGCATGATGCCAAATGTTTTAATAAGGCTCAAAGGCCTTCCTTAGCATATTTCCCAATGGGAAGGAACTCTTCTCCTTCGAAAATAAGCACTAAAGTGACCCAAAGATGTTCTCTACTACGCAGCTGACAACAACACAACTCAACCTCAACGAGTTACGGCAGCAGATGAAGATGAAGCTTGACCTAAAGCCTAAATGTGCAGAGTAGTAAAATTCTCTTCCAAGAGCCCCGCTCTCAAGGAAATAGGTTGGATTCCCGATCGGGAACACACCATGTGCTAAACAAAACTTGCAATCTTAGCTAAACAACCAAAGAAAACTATATTTGTCTAAACGGACGAATATCAAAACATAACATATCATGGTGCCTAATATGGCTGCCATCCCTCTTCCATATATAAGAAATGAACTTTCTAACCACAAGCCCCATCCATTAATGACACTACTTCCTTGCAAGAAGTCTCCATCTAAAGCTGCGATGTCCCTCATTAAATGCCACTGCTCCATGACAACGATGTTGATTTAGTGAAAGTTGGCTGAGTCGAGGTGTTTCAACCCTTTTCACACCTAAGGGGTACTTTCCGATTCTTGTTGCCAGATGTACCTGCTACATTCAGCATTAATTTTATTCATTATTAAAGAAGTTATGGATCTTGTTATCATAATCATTAAATAAAAAGCAAAGCAAAATTTAATAATCCAACTAGCTCATGGCTAGTGGGAATATTATAGCCTCGAGCTGCAGTGCCCACTCCTCGACACCATAGCAGGTGCACTATGCAAAAGTGAGTTTTATAAAACCATCCGGGTGGACCTTACAAAGTTTGGCGGTTGTTGGTGCGTTGAATCTTGTGGAGGGGAGGAGGTGGGATATCAAATCTCGCCCTCCTTTTTCTGTTTATATATATAAAAATAACATGGGCGGTGGGTGGGTACACTCACAACATTATTTTGACAAACCCCATTCAACGTATAACCATATGGTGGTTTGTTTGTTGTGGTGGGGTAGTTCCACTCTGACGGCCATTGCAACCCATTGTGGCCGGTGTGATGTGATGCAATCTGGGGGTAGTGGGGTTGGAAGCACCTACCTAAAAGTTGTATATATATATATATATATATATATATATATATGTAGTTGGGTGGGTAAGTTAGCGGGGTTTAATTATTAACCACCTCTCATTTTATGTTTTTTTTTGTTTTTATTTTAACAATAGTCCATATTATGAAATTCGGTTTAGGCCGAAGAGAGGAAAAATTAAATGTCCCACAATTTCGCTCGGAATTTGGCTGGAGTTGGCAAAATCCAGCCACCAGAAAACTTCAAAATTTTTATCACATACTTGCAACACATCCATAAATCAACTTCAGGTGACTGACTCTTTACTTTTAAACTCGGTTTAACGAATTGTTTGCATCGTTGCGTCTAGACGACGAGATATTCTGACTTTGGCTTGAGTTTGTCATGTTTATTACTGCTGATTTTTAGAGCACTTTCCTAAGCCCTCTTTGTCCTGTGTGTGTCTCTGGAATAGGATCATACTATGAAAAACAAAAGCATAGAAATCCTATCAATGTTTGGCCATACTAGCCCAGAATCCATGGCCAGCAGGATAACAGAACCTTTCTTGAGGTGCAGTTGTCTTGTTGAACTAGGTAGTGAGCAAGGAAGTATTTCAGGCGGATTGAAGCCTGTTTTCCCATCATCCTAAGATCCATGTGAAAAAATCCTACGTCCACCCAAGGGTGAGCAAACACTTCTCACATGTTTATGTCTCTTGGATGCAATCACAATAGCAAAATCAATTCCATGGATGAACTAGAGATGAACAACGAGAGACAACACATATACATATATATTACAAGATACTCTTGGATTTCAATCATCACGGATTCATGGAGAATATTACCGATCACTTCATCATCCCCACTCTCTGACTCATCTTTTAAGGAGGACTCACCTTGCATGTGTCACAGTAGCTATGGAGGCGATCTTAGATATTGTTAATTGGATCGCCTTTTGAGATGGCACATTGAGAAGTATTGTTGAATTTCAACGGCCTTGGTTCTAGGTTAAGTCTTAAAATCATTGGACTCTACCAAACCAATAATCTCATGTAACTACTTTGCACAATGGAAAATATGACGAGTAAATCACACAGCATGCCCAATATACACGAGTTTTTCACAAATTTTACAATAATGTACAATCCTAATATTCTTTATATAAAACCAAAATATGAATGGTAAAATAGTCTGTGGTATATAAGATACAATGACAAGCTACGATGTCATTTCTTTTCATGTTGATCCTTCGCTTCACGTACTGATCACTAGTCTCCCCTTAGTCCTTCAAAGTATAACACATACAGAGAGACTCCAAGGAGGGCTTCCACCTCCTGTGACACGTAACCAGCACATGGCATGTACACGGGACAGAATCGATCTTCTCTCTGAGTGAGGCCTAATTCATGAGTTTAATAGTATGAGCCAACGTCACATTTTTTCATCCAGGTGTTTCACATCGAAACCAATCTCCCCCAACCTTGACTCTCTTTGTCACTTCTACACAGATAAGCTGTCTGAGGCTCCTTTGGGATATCAACATGCTTCCCTCCCAACGAACAATGATTCCCATTCCTTTATTCAAAGATTCTCCTAATTGAAATCTCCTCATTGCCAAATCACTTAAACTCCAATACAAGTCTTCCACAATTTGCCAATACGCGATCCAAGGCAGGTAAAACATTTTGACCCAACACACCAAGCACTACTCCAAATATGTTTGTACTACTTCTTTTATATTGTGTCCTGATTCAGGAGCTTTTTCCATGTTCAAAACCCTTCACAGCACTCCCCTTACGGTCCAGAAACAATCCTCCTATAGTTAGGCACACCCTTAAGAGATACCTCCTCTAACATGCTGTGTCTTGGTTATATAATGGCCAGCAAACCACCTTCTGTACCTTTCAAATTTTATAGCTGCGAACTAGAACACGGTGTTATGTAGCTTACAACCAACAACATAGTAGCTTCTTGCCCTGAAAAATGTGCCCCAAACAAACTTCTATTCAGCCTTAAGGCCTCATCTTATGACAAGTGTACTCGACCTCCAATAACAAAATTAGAACCCTATTCAACCCTTGGGAACAATCCTGCAATAATTGTTTTCCTAGCCTCCTTTGTTGTGACATTCCTCCAAGGGTACCCTCGGCCCTTTCTCCCTGCACTTGGTCACCAAGTCACTTTGAGCCTTTCAATGCCTTTGTTGTTTGTCCCTTTGATTGTTGGCTCTAAAGATGTTGAAGCCTTCAACAAGCTCTTCTTGTGTTTGTATGTGCACAAAATGGATGCAGCAATAGCTCGTGCCTGCCCTCTATTTATAAGAAAAGAAGAGGCTCCTCCAAAGTTAATATTGAAACTACAAATTTTCACATACCTAAACACCTTAGGTCAACTGTATTTATATGTTCGACCATCCTTATAACTTCAAAAAATTGTATATAAACTTCTAAAACTTGGAATTTGGTGATTCTATAAGCATTGGATTCTCCTTTCCGTCCTATGCTCATCTCATACATCATATGTAGAAATATGCCTAATTACATGTGACTTGATTTGGGTGCAAAAACCCATGTTGGGTTCCAAGCCCTGGTAGCCCTTGTGGGCGCTTTTCCTCAAACCTTGAACCCTAGGGCTCAGAAGTGCCCTCCCAAGATACAAAAATCAATACTCCACTGCGCAAGCGAGGTGCTTCCAAGACTAGGAAGTAACTCATCATCATCATCACTACTCACAACACTTTCTCAACTCTTGAAACTCACAATCCTAGCAATCCATGTCATGAAATGCCACCTTTATAAAGTGTCATTGTCATTGGACGCATCCTTCTTCTTCTTCTCTTGTATCGCTTTCAATAGACCCTCTCAACCATTCCTTCTTGGTATTTAGATGTGAGCACCCACCCACTATCCGCCGGCCATGCTCTAATCATATGAGGCTGCCGATGTATCCTGCGAACTTGCAAGCTCTTGCTGAGAAACCCGACTCCTCTTGGTCTGTAGAACCTGTAAATTCTTCTTTGAACTGTCTGCTCCTCTCAAGCCTACCACTGCACCTTCTGCCACCACTTGTCTAGAACACCTTCTTCCTCGCAGTCCGCCAGTTTCAAGATTTAGCCTATATAAACTATGCTCTCTAGTAACGATAACGATACTAGCGGAGCTAAGTCTCTAGGCACGAATCTTGCCTTCCCATCCTTAGACAAGATCTTGAACCCTTCTTCTGATCATCGAGATAGAAATCACCCCATATACGATTCTGAGTACAAATAGTACATCACCAGACCCCATCACTCATCCTATCTCCATCTTGAATGGTAAAACACTGCGATCTGCCAGGTCTCCAGCGCTCTTGCTGCCCAACACCATATGCAACCCGAGAGTTCCACCATTTGAAGTCAATATGCTTTAATAGCACCAATGTCACATGTACCATCCATCCTCCTTGATAGTACCCTGCTAGAAGCCAAATTTAAGCAAAGTTTATAATACAATCTTAGGAGAGATCATTTATCTCGAGATAGTGGAAACACGAATGACACGTTTCCTTTCCTCTTCTCATCATCTCCTTCTTAATCGAAATCTCAATGAAAAATAACCCATAAGCACAGTTGAAATACTTGACTTTACTCAAGTGCTTCTTTGCTTATCCTTCATTATGGCCCCACTGTAGTGCCACCTTCCTCATCTTCCTTCTTTGATGGATGAATATCCTTGTCACCAAATCTCTTCACAGATGAAGTCATACCACAACCTATTCTAGTCCATAAATTTCTCATGTACGAAGATTCAGCAGTGAAGGGCTTCCATTCCTTAGTAGACAACCCTTTAGGAAATCCTTACCATATCTCCATCTGAAATTTTGTGCCCCGATGGGCTTGACTCATCTCTAACCTAGAAAACCTCTCTAAGATGCGAAGTCACTCCCCAACACCACCTTGTCATCTTGGTGGACTTCAACTTGTCTCTGTCTGATACCTGGTTCTCGTTCTTATTCTAGAACAAGTCTGAATAACCATCCACATCTCATGTGCGGTGTTCTTCTAGAAAAATGAGGTATTTGGGCATCCTTCACACCATCTAGGATGATCAATTTCATCTTCGTATCCAATTCTTCTCTTTTCCCGGCTCATGGGGTCGGTTAGCTTCTTTTAACAATTTTAGGAAAAATCCCAGGATCACAATAACACAAAATGTCAACCTAATCCTTTCATTCCAATGACTATAGTTGGACAACTATCGATGTGTCCTCGTCTTGGGCTGCCCACCAAAATTTGGCATTATGTGAGCCTTCACTTTTGTGTGTCCAAATCCTCTCATGATGCCTCCCACTCTCGATGTGCTTCCGTACACAAATGCGGTTGACTGACACCCAAAAGTAGCTGGAAAACCCTCGATACCATGTTGAATTTCCACGACAGCAGCAGGGTCTAGGTTGAAGTATTAAAATGATGATGGTACCAAACGGAATCTCAACCGGAGTACTTTTGGAGGCATAAATAAAACGATGGAAAATCATGACGCGGGTTTTTAACAAATTTTGTGTGTTACAATCCCAACATTGTTATATTAAACCCAAATTTGAATAATAAACAATCCTATGGTATACGGAAATCTGCAATAAACAAACTCAAATATGTATATTTTCATGTCGGTCACTTAGCTTGGCTACTGCCTCTGTAGTCGTCCCTTAGTCCTTAAAGGAAAACGCCGAGACTCCAGGAGGGTTTCCACCCTATGAAGTACATGTCATTTTTGTAGAATGTACACGGGTTGGGTCAATATTCTCTGCGGGTAAAGCTGTTCTTGAGCTCAGCTTTCGAGCCTAACGTCCACCTTTGTTAACGGTGTTGCACTTAGGCTGATATTCACCTTTGTCATGTTAAATCTGCATAAGAAAGCTCATGTATTACTGCACAGACTATCAACTGTCCCTCACGGAACAATGATGCAATCCCTTCCAACAGAATAAAGTCCTGTTAGTATTTGACACAGAATCAATTTCAATACAGCTTCCATAGGCTGCAGCCCCAAACGATCTGACACAATTCAAAACTTTGACCAACACACATGAAATGTTGCTCCCAATCTATTTCTACTTCTATTATATTGTGTCCTTTAGTTGTGGCTTTGTCCACGTTCCAACAACCGCCACAACCTCCTTACCAATCCACAAGAAATCCTCCAGCAGAAAACTACAACACACCATGACCTTCCTCCTATAACGTTGTCATGTAGGCATATATCAGCCCTTAAACCACCATACTACATACTATGGTGTTTCTGTTGCAGGACATGCAAGCATATATTATTGAACAACAACACATTGAGGTTCATGTCCCTAAAAAAGTGCCATAAATATACTTGTATTCAACTGTGGGAGCCTCGACCCTAACGACGTGCCAATATTAATGGTCCAACAACAGAATTTTGGACTTCTGTTCATCCCCTTGAACGATTCCAATACTTGGCAATCATAACCTACGAGACCTCACTCACTCAATTTAACATTTCATCCTTTCTCCACTGCTGATTATGAGGCTAAGGACCCCAAACAACCTAAAGACACTTCGATGTTGTGTCCCACTTTGGTTTATTTATTTATCCACGGTGTCTGAGCCTACAACGAGCTCTGCCTTGGTTAGTAGTTTCACACAAATACGGATGCATTAATGGATCATAATCACCCTCTGTTATATTAGCGGGGGATCACTTCAACTTTGGATGCAGGTTAAAACTGTCACTTGTACACAAGCTTGTAGGTGGGCAGCAAAAAATGTGCAAGCCCCATCATATAACTTCAAAAATTCATATATCCCACTTATACAACTCGGAATTAGAGTGATTCTTAAAGCAATGGATTCTACTTTCTCTCTATCATCTCATGCCATCATATGTATAAATGTGCCCACGGAAATGCCCAAAACACAATTTGATGCAAAATACCATGCTTGTGTCCAAGCCTGAAAGTGACCTTGTGGCGCTTTTCCTCCAAACACGAACCTTGGGGCTTGGAGGCCTCTAAACTACAACAATCAACAAGTCTTTAGCGAGGTAGAATCCGCCACATGTTTGCTAAGATATTCACCGACAAACTTGTCATGCAATAGGTATCTTATGACATCTCCCATAGTCTTGTCGGTAGCATTACATAAGACAAGAAGAGGTACCATGGCCAACTCTTGCAACTTTCTGGTTACATTATTATGTAAGATTAATAATCTCCGGGTTTTAATGCCAAAGGGAAATCACATCGTCGAGATTAGGTTAAAACTGAGGTTACAATCCATATGATCCAAGGGGAATTTTGCAAAGAACGTTACACGACCAGTATGCTTCGTCGGATCGGCGGGATATCGGGTGGAAGGAGGAGGAACCATGGAATAATTGTTGTAACTCTTCCCAACGTCATGAGGTGATCAATATGGTTGTGGATTTCACAATTTGTTCTACAATCGTGAGCGGTTGAGAAGAAACTACAACAATAGGTAGTTCTGAGTGCATGACAAGATGAGGAAGGTAGAAGATAGTAAATAAGAGGAACAAAAGTTGGAAAAGCTAAATAAGATCCTCTCATGAAAATTAACTTTGGAAATCAAAGCAAGAGGGGACAAAGAGGAAGAATAGATTAGAGTGGAGGAAGAGAGAAAGCAGATTATATAAGAAGCATGAAACACGAGAGAGCGAGGAAGAAGGTCGAGAGAAGAATGGGAGCTTGAAGAAGGCAAGAGGAGGGTACAAAGCTAAAGAGAAGAAAATGTTCCTTGATAAGAAAACAGCAATACCTACACGGGTTAAAAAGTGTCTCGAGTTAGCTAGCGATGAGTAGAAAGGTGGCTTGAACATACGAATAGGAGTTTGCTCAAGAACTTGAACAGATTGGTGAAATGTGAACAAGGAAGGTAGAATGAGCCAGAGATAGACAAAGTATGGACCTAATTACTGAGCACACAAGGCAACATAATACTCCACCACACACATTCAACCACAAACAAGCCCAGGGTGAAAAGGAAATTATTTTCCCTTGATGATGATCCAGTCATGGATGTGCATAATCTATCATTTGATGAACTGCATAATAATATTGTCTGACGTGAAGAAATAACTTCCTGAATGATCATGCATCACCCCGTTCATGAGAGAAAGAGGTGGTCATGGAAGCATCAACGAGTTAAATGCATTGCCAACGCAGGGTGGGCCTGCGCGGGAACGGCTTGAGATCGACACCTAGTGCGTAGTGACAGAACAACGTTGGTGCAAAACATCCTTACGCCGGCGAGAGAATGAACAACTTTGTTGTGACATAGGATACACCTTCCACACGAGTCTGGCAGAAATAAGAGGCAGCATGCTTGCTAGTATACGCACTTGGAGATACTGCACGAGGTCTTTATGAGGGAGTTGTTAACCATACATAAGGTAGTTGTCCACGAATGAATTTTACGACAAAGCGAAGTTTTCGGGATCTAAAGATAATATCTGAGACTTCCATCACCGTCGTGCATAGGTGGATAATGAGATACGAGGAGGTTTTCTACGCTACACTAGTAAAGAGAGGATGAAGTCGCGAATATTTAGAGAAAGCCAGTTCATATGTGGAGCAGAATAACAATAAATTTGCCTCGTGCATTAAAGAATTCGGTCACCTTAACCTGGATATACAGCATTTTGGATTTCATGGTGAGAACCCATGGATTCCATCGGATTGGTACCTCCATGAGGCTAGATGCAAACAACAAGTTTGGTAGAATATCGATCGTACTTGCGGCTTGTCACAGGTAGATGGCTATAGAGCATAAAAAGATGTCTTTTAACTCTATTTATCACTACGACTATTATCCAATCCAGGTAAGACTCAAGAGTGTACTCAGTCTGAGGCGGCAATTTAATCTAAGAGTAATGTTTTCAACTTGCAGTACAGTGTTTCAAATACAAGAGTAAACAGATGCTTGAAAATGGAATCTAATTGTGATGACATGAAAATTAATGTTCTAAAATCCAATCACTCACTCAACAATCATCAGTCAAGGATGCAGTAGTAATAACTCTTTCCTTTTTCAACTGATATAAATTAAATCAAGCATAAACAAGATCCTCAATCTGAGAATTTAGACAGTAATAGCCAATGTCCTTTACAGTTGATGATCTTACATTCCACAAATGAAGCAACTAATTGGAAATGGTAACTAAGTTAAATTAATAACGCTGCTAATAGAATAAACAAGCTCTCTGTAATAACACTCCAAAGCAAAACAAACTCTTGCAAGAAAGGACTAAACAGTAAAGCTAATTAACAGAAATGAACAACAAATCTACTTACTGAAAATGAGCAGCAAACTACTTAATGAAATGAACAGCAACTCTTTAATGAAATGAACAGCAAATTATTAATGGAAATGAACAACAAACTATTAATGGAAATGAACAGCAATCCTGAATAGCGAAGCTCTGTATCTGCAAAGCATAACAACACAAATTATGAAAGAATAAATACTCTTGTTATATGGAAAGGAACGGCAACGCGATTCACTGATGCAACACACCAATTTCATAAATCATTAAACAGTGAACTATAAACCAAGATAACCGTAAAGAAATGTGGTTAAAAGAAATAAAAACTAATGCAAACCATCACATGACTAGAATTGGAAAATAAAGGTACAAATAGAAAGTGGATCCACCAGGGCCGGGCCCTTAGCCACTAGTGAAGCACCGCAGAACTACTCCAGTATCAAATAATGGAACGGCAACCGAATTTATGTATTAATCATTTGTAGCAGAGTTTACAAGCAATCGTACTCTGTTTAAATTAACAAGAGTCGATGAACAATCATGAAATTACAAAAGGAAATCTGAATAATCATAACATGTCCCATTGCCCTGATTTCTACAAGCGTTGTTATTTTATAACAATCAGCAGATGAAACAAGAAGTTATGATAACTTTGAGCAGCGATCCCTCAAGATCGAGAGATCCTGAGGGATTCGCTTTATCTTCTAACTTTAGTTATCGTTTTGTCCTCTTGTGCTGATATCGTGTTGTTCCTTTCTTTACTTTGACTATGCACTCCATTCTTGATTTTCCTGTCTGGATACGGCCTTTTGTTAAAGGGATAGCAGTTACACCTGCTTTATCTTTTCCTTCCGAATGGTGGCTTCCCACTTCATTTAGTTCCTATATAGAAGAAAAGACAATATTTAGTTAATTTCGCAATAAGCACTAATCTCCTCAATTCTATTGTAATTCTTCATTATATTGTCATTCTAGAATATAAAGGAGTCATGATTAAAGGAAAAAGATAAATAAATACATGGAAAATGCATACCTTTTCCAATGCTCAACACACCCTCCTGCTTACCCTTTTTCATGTCCTCATGAAAACCATAATTTACATGTAAAGCAGTTAGAGAATAGGCTAGAGAGGGTTTTTCATTAAGTGGTCTAAAACCATGATTTGCAACTAAAACTTCAAAAACATGCCCTGTCTTCCCTTCAGGTAATTCATATTTGGCCTTATAGTCTACTGCAGGATACCAGATAATAGGGCTTCAATATCTACAACCTAGCCAATACGGGCCTTCCCTCAATATGAGGTTACTATAGATAACCAGGCGGTTGGCAGCTAACTCGAAATTTTTGAAATTGAATGCCTCTCTATCTTGAATATTCCAATTGGAAATCTTCCATCGGAGTTTAGATGCTACTACGGCCTGGTCTCTGATGGACAGAAAATATTCTACCCCATCGAGGACGATTGCTTTGTGGATGGGTCCCAATGTTTGGATCGCACCCTCCTTTGTCATTAAGCTTTTCTGCCTAGCCCACAATTGTAATGGGTGTTTCGGTTCACCCCTAACCCAAAGGTCTAACCCATTTTCTTGGATCTGAAAAGTGTTATAGGCCTTGAGCCATTTTAACTGGTTGACAACAAATGAAATGAATGCTTGAAATTGGATATCGCCCACAAAAGGACTGGCATTTGTCTCCATTTCCTCAACCAATATAAAATTGTGCAAATAAAATTTAGAGAGTAGACGTTGCACTTTTACTCCATAGAGTTTGCATCAGCTTATAAAACCATTTACAATTTCTAATTCTATAGGTTTTCCTGCCTTAACAGCCTTAATTTTTAACTGCAAATATCTTTCTAATAAAAATAAAGCATAATTTTTGGCAGGGCACCTACATGTTAGAACATCTATGTATAAAGAACAGAGAGTACCCATTTGATTCCTGACCGTTTTTAATCTATTCCTTACCTCTTCAACTTTTTCTTCTGCATTTCGACATTTATCGAAAGCTTTTGCCTCTGATGCATTGATGTCCTTTAATTGCTGCTGTAAATTTTGGTATTTCTTCTTGGGAACAATCTCTTCTTCGAGCTTTTCTCTAGCCCTCTAAGCCTGTGCCAGATCCTCTTCGAGTTTTGCTATACCAGGGTCTTTTATCAAAACATTTTTAGGTTGAAGATCTACCTGGGTTTTCTTATTACAATGTCGAGTGCCTACAGTCTGTGTCTCTTTGTTGGCCATACTGCTAGAGGACAGTGCCTCGGTCTGAACATCTTTATTACAAACTTGTACATTTTCAGTTTGGGCAACTACGTCTGTAACAACTGCATGTTGTTCCTTGTTATCCTGAATGAATATGGGCTCGGTTTGAGTCTCCATGGCCCTTGTATTATGGGGTTCCTTTTGGATGGTTGCATCCTTTGTTTTCGAGGTTCTTTTAGAGACTTTCCCATTTTTTAGTACCCTAATCCTCTGCCTGAGTTGTTTTACTATTTTTTGGAGATTTTTTCATTCCCTCCGCAAATTCTCAAGTTCATTTGTCTTCTTATTCTTCTTGGAAGGAACAACTGTTCCTTTTTCTGTACTTGGTTTATCGGCTAGGGTTTGTTCTCCAATGGTCGTGCCCTCACCCAGGCTTGCTTCTATGCTTTCAGTGATCACATTCTCCAAGCTAGGTTCCTCAAAGGAGGTAACCCTGGTTTGTTCTGCTGTTTTCTGAGGGGTTTCTTCTTCTGCCTCTGCATCATGCATTTCCTCAAACGTGTCCTTGTTGATGATAGAATGTTCCTGCAATTGTTCTATCTCAATATTGAGATTGAGCAGAATGTGGGGTTGTATATATTCACTCATATTGGCCAAAATTTGGGCCAATTCGTCCTCCTATAATGGATTCTGTGGTGGGCTTGCACTGGAGGTTACGAGAGGTTCTGCTTCCTCCCTTTCTTCTTCATTGGTATGGTTAATTTCATCTTCTTCCTACTCTTCTCCACTGGTACGGTTATTTTCTTCTTCTTCCTGATCTTCTCCTCCTTCAAGTTGTGGGGGTTGTTCTTCTTCCTCATCTTCTCCTCCCTCAAGTTGCAGGGGTTGCTCTTCTTCAGAACTAGGTAGTTCCACGAGTTGGTTGCTACTACCCTGAAGGCTTCCCAACATTCCCCTGCTTCTTCTTAATCTGGAGGACTGTCTACGTTTCAGAGGTTCGTTTGCTGTGTTGGTGACTCTTTTTCGTTTTGGGGCTGGTAAGGTTGTTCCTCCATCAATTGAGAATACTAATTCTTCCAAGCTAGTCTGGTGTTGGGCAAGACTGTAACTAACTATTAATCGAATTAAACAGTGGTGGCTTACTACCATCCCTATATGACGGGATTTCCTTATGCTCCGAGCAGCATCATGTAGTAAAAAATTTAAAAATGCAGGCAAATTCACAGCGCATTTATGTTTTAGTACTGCTAATAATTTAAGGTGGCGTGGTCTTACCACATCCTTTCTTATGTCGCATGTAATGTATCTTTGTACTACTCTGCCCAGTTCTGTCCATGGTTCTCCCAGAGTTGCTAGTTGGACTCCTTTTCCCTTGACAATCAGGGTCTGTCCTTCGTCCTAAAAGATGTTCATGGCCTCTTGAAGTTTCACTTTTTTATGGGTCCATATGGCTCCAACTGCCGGTAGACTAGATACCTCGACAATTACTGCCTTTGTCACTATTATTTGCCTACCTCTTACCATGGAATAACTCTCTCGCAAGTTCTAAAAAAATTCGATAGCCACAGTTTCATGGGGCTACTGCAGTCATGTAAGGTATATAATCCACCCTGCTCTCTCTAAAATTGCTTGTGAAACGTCGGAAACTGTTAGTACTAGACGTTCACTATGTATTTCTCGTCCTCCATCTGTAATTACGTCCCTTGGGAGGCCATATCACACAAATATTTGGAAAAGGAACTATATTACAGAGTCCTCTGTAGCTCTTGGAAGTGGCTCTGCTTCAACCCATTTAGTAACATACTTTGTTGCAACTAGTATGAATGTTTTCTGATTTGATGGTGGGTTAATAGGACCAACAAAATCGAGCGCCCAACGCTCAAATGGCTCAATCACTAACTGTGGGTTCAAAGGAATTTCATCGGACTGTCCAAGGCGTCCCGCCCTTTGGAAACTATCATAGGCTTGTACGAACTTTTTAGCATATTTAAAAATTGTAGGCTAGTAATAGCCTGTTTGTAAAACCTTGTGACTAGTCCTGCAATCTGCGAAGTGTCCGCCACATGGCCCATCCTGGCATGCTTTCAGGATGTCAAATATTTCGTCTTCTCGGACGCATCTCATGATGTGCATATCTGCTCCTGTATGAAATAGGTAGCCCCCAATCCAATAGAATCGAGTACTGCGTTGTACTATATGTTTTCGTTCATTGGGCGTTAGATGCTTAGGTAATTTACCTACTGCTAAATAATTTGCAACATCAGCATACCATGGGGTTCTGGCAGTAACAGCAAACAAATGTTCATCTGGGAACTGATCTTCAAATGTTGCTGCGTCTGTTGGTTTTGGTATTCGTGAGAGAAAATCAGCTACAGGATTCTCTTTCCCCAGTCGATCCTTTATTGTGATGTCAAATTCCTACAATAGAATCAACTATCTTGTTACTCTACCATTTGTAACAGGTTTATTTGCTAAAAAATTTATGGCAGAGTGATCTGTATATAAAACTACAGGATACCCAATTATATAATGTCTAAATTTATTTACAGCATGTATTACTGCTAAAAATTCTTTCTCAGTCACAGTATAGTTTAATTCAGTAGGAGATAGATTCTTGCTAATAAAATAAATTTCATATGGTTTTTTATCTTCTTCCTCTTCTTTATAGACTTCCTTCAATCCCGGGAGTGAGGGACAACTTTCTATGGAGTGATCTTTCATGCAAATGGCACAGACTTGGACTGTATCCAACGGGCACTCTTTATGGCTGTGTTTCTTTCTGCATCTAGGGCAGAATACTGCCAAGTTTTGTTCTGCTTCTGATTGCTTTTGTTTAGCTTGCATGACATCGAGCTGTGTTGTTAGAGTCCCTAGAATATCAGTTTTGAAGTCTTCTAGTAGATTGCCAATTTCTTTGCAGGTTATACCTCCACTGGAGGTCTTGCTATCCCTTGTGATCATGTCACGTTCTGCTGGTTTTAGTCTTGTGCTGCCTCTTGAACTCCTGATACATAAATTAATAATGTTAGCAAAATTTTCCTGATATATATCACCTTTGCCCATGATGTTTAATGTTTCAACCCATTGTTCCTTCATCCCTTTAATTAATGTAGTCTTTAACACATTATCAGGTAAGCGTAAATATGCATAAGGTGATCTCTGGAGGTTGTATTGAAAGCATTCTACATATTCCTCCAATGTTTCATTAGGTTTTGTTGTCATCTGAAATATTTCATCCTTTAATTCCCTGGACCTACAATAATCCTGATATTTCATTAGAAAAGCAGTTTTCATCTGATCCCAGTCATTTATAACACCTCCACCTAACCCCATAAACCATCGTAAAGCTGCTCCTTTTAATGTGGAGGGGAATAATTTTAGCTTTTGGGGATCAGTGGTATAGTCATATCCCCTACATAATACATCGAATTCAAACAGAAATGCATCTGGATCTTCTGATGTTAAGCCATGGAATGTAGGAATATGTTGAAGAGGAATGGCATTCATAGGTGCATTAACTGCAGTGTCCACAATGGGATATTGTAGTGTGGAAGTTTGTTGAGGTGGTTGCTGGTTTTGGGCCATTTGATCAAATATGTGCCAATATCCTTCTGGGATTTCTAGGGAATTATTCCTAGGCTGACTAGAAGGAGGAGGGATGACCTTAACAACACTCCCTTGGTCTGGGATAATGAGTGTCCCTTGTTGAATTATTATCTGAGGGGATTTTGGTTCTTCAAGTTCTTCAACTTGGCTTTAGATGATTTTGACAGCACTTCCCTTATCTGGGCTGCTTAGTGTTTGGACTACTTCAGCAGGGGATCTTGGTTCTTCTATTTCTCCTGTTTCTCCTCCTCCATCGCAGAGATTACTAGAGTTCCCTTCTTGTAAATAAATTGGGTGAGAATTCTCAATTTCTTGAGAACCTTGCTCAATCTCTTCTGTTTGGCTATGCACCTCAGCAAAAACTACATATGGTGATTTTGTGGCCCGAAGGGAGCTAGTAGGTTGTCTAGAAGAAATTTTTCTAGGGCCTACTGACGGCTGAGGTTCAGCTTTCTTAATGATATTATCGATAAAGGTTGTTCGCCCAAGGGTTGCCGGTCCCTTAGGTTTTTCAGGTCTAGGAGGAATTTGGTTTTGTTTAGATTTTCTAGTCATTCAAAAAAAAACTAAAGCATTCATTCCTACCCTAAATTTTCACTCAATTCTGCTGTGAAGCGGGCAGATGAATGAACATGTTCCTCGCTCGGTACGTAGGTTCTTACCTTTCATTTTTAATACCCAGTTCTTCCCTAGTAGAGAAAATCAAATATACATCACTCTTTCTAAATGGCTACACTCTTCCCCATCAACGACACCAAAATGTAGAGGCATAAAAGGTGTATTTTTAACTCCTATTTATCCTACATTAATTATCGATCCAGGTAAGACTCAAGAGTGTACTCAGTCTAAGGCGGAAATTCAATCTAAGAGTAGTGTTTTCAACTTTCAGTACAGTGTTTCAAATACAAGAGTAAACAGATGCTTGAAAATGGAATCTAATTGCAATGACATGAAACTTAATGTTCTAAAATCCAATCACTCACTCAGCAATCATCAGTCAAGGATGCAGTAGTAATAACTCTTTCATTTGTCAACTGATATAAATGAAATCAATCATAAACAATATCCTCAATCTGAGAACTTAAACAGTAATAGCCAATGTCCTTTATAGTTGATGATCTTACATTCCACAAATGAAGCAACTAATTGGAAATGGTAACTAAGTTAAATTCATAATGTTGCTAACAGACTAAACAAGCTCTCTGTAATAACACTCCAAAGCAAAACAAAATCTTGCAAGAAAGGACTAAACAATAAAGCTAATTAACAGAAATGAACAACAAATCTATTTACTGAAAATGAGCAGCAAACTACTTAATGAAATGAACAGCAACTCTTTAATGAAATGAACAGCAAACTCTTTAATGAAATGAACAACAAATTATTAATGGAAATGAACAGCAAACTATTAATGGAAATGAACAGCAATCCTTAATAGCGAAGCTCTGTATCTGCAAAGCATAACAACACAAATTATGAAAGAATAAATACTCTTGTTATGTGGAAAGGAACAACAACGCAATTCACTGATGCAACACACCAATTTCATAAATCATTAAATAGTGAACTATAAACCAAGATAACTGTAAAGCAATGCGGTTAAAAGAAATGAAAACTAATGCAAACCATCACACGACTGCAATTGGAAAATAAAGGTACAAATAGCAAGTGGATCCACCAGGGCCGGGCCCTTAGCCACTAGTGAAGCACCGCCGAACTACTCTAGTATCAAATAATGGAACGGCAACCGAATTTATGTATTAATCATCTATAGCAGAGTTTACAAGCAATCGTACTCTATTTAAATTAATGAGATTTGATGAACAATCATGAAATTACAAAAGGAAATCTGAATAATCATAACATGTCCCATTGCCCTGATTTCTACAAGCGTTGTTCTTTTATAACAGCCAGCGGATGAAACAAGAAGTTCTGATAACTTTGAGCAGCGATCTTTGCTCTATCTTCTAACATCAGTTATCATTTTTTCCTCTTGTGCTGATACCGCGATGTTCCTTTCTTTACTTTGACTGTGCGCTCTGGTCTTGATTTTCCTGTCTGGATATGGCCTTTTGTTAAAGGGACACAGTTACACCTGCTTTATCTTTTCCTTCCGAATGGTGGCTTCCCACTTCATTTAGTTCCTATATAGAATAAAATAAAATATTTATTTAATTTCACAATAAGCACTAATCTCCTCAATTTTATTGTAATTCTTCATTATATTGTCATTCTAGAATATAATGGAGTCATGATTAAAGTAAAAAGATAAAGAAATACATGGAAAATGCATACCTTTTCCAATGCTCAACAATGGCCACCTAGGAGGGCATGGATAT